>OZ020626.1:10104471-10145637 GCA_963971575.1 Liopterus haemorrhoidalis | reverse complement strand
ATGTCCGCTATACACTGCACCCAGAGATACTTTCATCCAAAAATACATTCTTAACACACAAGACGACTTAATTAACTTACTAAAAGTGGAAAATCTGAAACAGTTGAAAGATCTATACAACTTCGCATCTACCGCCTTAAAAATCAGAAGTTTTATTCTTCAGGAGTAAACTAAAAGTCACCCCCAACAAACACTTACTATAACTATATTGCTACGATATCACTGTTAAATATGCGTTTTATAATTATGTATTTATTATATTTTATTATCTTTGTATCACTTTTATTTATCTATTTATGTATTTATTTAAATTTATTTATTTAATTATTTATTTATGTATTTATTTTAGCTTAATAGGGTTTTTATACCATTATCATTAAATATGCGTTTTATAATTATGTATTTATTATATTTTATTATCTTCGTATCACTTTTATTTATCTATTTATGTATTTTTTTTTAAATTTATTTATTTATTTATTTTAGCTTAATACGATTTTTATACCATCATCATTAAATATGCGTTTTATCACTTTCGTATCACTTTCATTTATCTATTTATATATATATATATATATATATATATATATATATATATATATATGTTATTGATATTAAAGCTAAATTGGACAATCTATCTTGGCCCATTGTAGAACGTAAATAATTTTCTATTAACTTTAATTTACTAAAGTTAGTACCAACATTTAAAATATATCAAGTAAGTCTATGTTTTGTTTTATAATAAATTTAAACCGAAATAAATTTCTGGAAAATGGTATCAACAAATATTTTTGGATTTTAAATAATGGGAATATCGCATCTTTGTGTTTATATTTTATTTATTAAATTTTTAAACACAGCAATTTACTTAATAAAAGTTGAATTTGGCATAGGGGCCAATACACAAGTTTTATGTTTACATAGGCGTGCACTAATGCACTGCAATTTGAAATAATATAGTTTGAATTAATTTTTCGTAACTAAAAAGTTTCTAAAAAAAAAAAAAAACATTAAATATTTTTCTTTTACGAAACCAATTTTGTGTTAATTATAGTTTATTAGTATAAAAAATTATTTAAAAAATGAAATTTGGCCATTTGGCGCCCCAGTAAATTCGGCGCCTGATGCGGCGGCACCGCTCGTACCACCCTTGTTGCAGCACTGCCTGAAGTAACCTTTATTTGAAAAATATTATAGTTTGTTATTTACATAATTTTTATATCTTGTCACTTTTGACTCTTACGAGTTTGAAGTGTATACGTTTCCAGTTAACTTCTGTTATTACTCCACACCTACACTACATGTGCTATGCACCTACTCTTCACTTATACTGCGCCAGCGCTGAATGAACTCTGAACGAATACCCGAACTCACTCATTGCAATTAAGCTTTTTCACAATCAGCAGGTCTATACGCACGTACGTGTACATTCTGGAGAGACATCATTCTAATATGTGTGTGATAAGGCATTTTTATACTCATCAAATCTCTGTAGACATAAACCTATTAGATGCCGGAGAGAAACCATTACAATGTGAGCAGTGTAATAAATCATATTCACGATCAGAATCCTTACCTGTTAATTGCAAGCAAAGAAAATCTGTAGAAAAACCAAATGTGATGTGTAATAAAGCGTGAGAAAATATTTCTACAGTTCGTTATAGTTATTAACCAACACAATCTGCAAAAAAAAAACTATCGAATGTGAACACTATAATAAAATATTTAAATCAAAGATAATACTGGTTCGACAACGAAAAAATTCTGCAGAGAAACTATTCAGTTTTGATGATGAAGCCTAAGAGTGTCAAAATAACATTTTAATGTCTATTTATAGATACCTGAAGCAGGAAAGGGCACATTTTGTCCTACGAACTTCCGAAAAAACCAATGTCCTTATTATGTATATTCGTGTTTTCTTTTTGATTTTAATAAAGACGTTTGTCTTAAAAATGTATGGGCTTTATTTTTTATGTAATGAAACAGTAACCCTTTTTTAAATATATTTAGGAACACTTCAATATCTAAAATTATTAGCACCCCATTCATAATGAACTATCTGACATGCTCGGTGTCTGTTCATCCCTTCACCTCTCCTTCTGCCGTTGTACTTCCCTTGCGTCTTAACGGTTGCTAAGATAATTAGGTAGAGTTTTTCGCATTTATGTTTTTAGGTATTTTCTCTACATAATTTTAACATTTTCGCTTGATTGTAATTGGTTAAATATTTCGAGGACTCTGAGAGTCATAAAACAGGTCTATTTTACCAGAGACGATGCCATGGACACGCTGGCATATTTTTAAACTGTCTTACTAGAACAGCGCGTTTTACAGCAACGTCGCCAAGGAAGGAAAGGGTAAAGTCATTAGGAAAACCCATTAGAGAGTATGAAAAAGAACTACTCCATTTGCCCTGTAATGCATTCTAACGTTTGAACGGACTATGCTTACATATATTCGAATGGTGAATGCAGTGGGATTTTGATCGAAAACGTGCATGGTCTTACCACAACTGGCGGAGAAGACAGAAATGATCCAAGAAAATAATAAATAAAGATATTGTTTGCTATTATTGTACAAATATCTGGATGATCTAGCTTTAAAATAGTAGGTGTGTTCTTGTTAAGAAAATAACAATAAATGTATTTTAAATTTACATGAAACATTCTTCTAAACTTTTCGTCTAGTTTATTGTATAATATTTACAAACTTTGTCTTCTTACTTTCGTGGAAATATTCTTGGTGCTACCCAAAAGAGTGTTCTAGGACCACTTTTCTTTATTAATGACATTAAAAATGTGATTAAAATTATAAAATCCACCTTTTCGCTGATAGTAATTTGATTTATTTCACGAATGATGATCTAAAGAATATATAGTGCACAGTAAACATTCAACTTGTAAGTTGAACGTTGAAAAATAGCTGGTTAAAAATTAATTCAAACTTAACATTAAAAAGCTAAGGAAATTTTAATTGGAAATAGCAAAGATGGTTTTAAAATAGAAATGGGAGGAAAAAAAATAGTTTAATAATAGAATTTAAATATTTAGGAGTAATAATCGACAAAGATTTATGGGGTAAAAATCATATAAATTGTATTCAAAAAAAAAAAAAAAAACTTAGATTGATTATTTAAGACGAATAAGACTCAATATTTAACGTTTATTTAATCCACAAAATTGCTCAGATTGATCTGGTGACGTCACAAGATTAGTCGAATTGCTCGGATTTTGTTAAAATTTTCATAAGCAATATTTAAGATAAGCAAAGTTAAGTAGTGTCGCCTGGTGACGGTGGCGCTAACTGCAACTGTCAATTTTCTGTCGTTGATTACAACTGCTACCGCATTTTGTTTTATAAATATGAGTTTATTACTAATAATAGAATTCTATCACAAATGGCACTTATTTCGTATGTTTTGTTAAGTTATGTGTTCAACACATTCCACTTGGCTGTAAGATTCAATTTACCCGCGTTAAACCCCACCATCAGCAATCCATTAATCCCAGCAATCCTGCCAGATCACCGGATTCTTTGGAAACGCTCGGGTTGCTCCGACGGATCAATCCGATTGACTAAAAATAAGCTAATGTGTACAGTCCGACTAACTTTCCGAACGGATCGTAAGCACTCGGATCGCTCGGATTAATCTCACTGAATAAACGTAAATACCTAATGTGTCACTCTGCCTACCTAAACCTACTCACCCATAAATAATAATAATAATATATTTATTGACCACAATACAATGCAATACGATCGTTTACAGGTAAGAACAGGTTAACTTAACACCAATAAAAATAACATTGCTCTATTGCATTAGATTTAACATCGCTGAAAAAATCTGTATTCTGAACAACCCGATGTAAATCCTGTTACAGCTTGTTTCCGGTGTAAAATTAACGTTCGGGCTATCTTCACGGTTGTTGTAATATCTGTCACAATTACGCGATATCCACACTTTGAATTTCACGTTTAAATTATTTAATAATAAACCAGATGCCCCAGAACTTCTTCAAAATCTAAATATTCGAGTTCCTGACTTATGTCAGGAACTAAAAGCGATCACTTTTTCAAAATTTCAGAATCTATGTCACCACTGAACAAAATGCTCAATCTAGTACAGCGTTTCTCAATAAGGGGGCCGTGGAGGCTTCGCCGGGGGGCCACGAAGTCAGACAAGATCCAAATAAGAAAATATAATAGAAATGCGCTCAATCTTGCAAGATATAAATTTTATTCATATTTATAAATACGAGTCATCATCATCATCAAGCCTTGTCCATCATCGGGTGATTTTGGACTGCCTCTAAAAAGAGCATAGGCTGTCAATAAAATTTCTCCATCTAACTCGTCTAGCTGCCATAGGCTTCAAGTCGGTGATGTTGTTATAAAGTCTTTTGTCTTGGTTTTGAGAGCTCCATGCATTTATTTCTAGCAGGGCTGAGCGCCGCCAGGTGTTCTTGGGTCGCCCTCTACGCCTACTGCCCTGAGGGTTGTATGCTAGTGAATATCGACACACTTCGCTAGGAGCTCTTCGAAGAGTGTGCCCTAACCAACCATACTTTCTTCATTTTATTTGAAAATTAATGTCCATTTGACCAGTTCTTTCCTCCAATTCTACGTTTGATATTCTACGTGGCCAAATAAATGCGAAGAATTCTTCGAAGACATCGATTTACAAATACTCGCACTCTTCTCTTGATAGCTTCTGTTACGAACCAAGTCTCGCAGCAGTACAGAAGAACTAACGTAAAGTAAAGTAGTAAATAAAAATACTTTACTTTCAAGTCATTATAGGGAATATAATCGTCATATAAAATAATCAAAGTTTTTTGTCAACCGTAAAAGACGTTAAAAAAATGTAGGAAAAGTTGTTTTTTTTTTTTTTTAAAGCTCTATCCAAAGATACCCAATATGACATACGTTCCCATTTAAAAATTCTAAATTGTCCTTGAAATCCTGTACTTCCTTTTTTCTAATCCTGTACTTCCGAACAAAATTTTGTCGTCTTTTCGAGAAAAATCGTGTTCCCTCTATCTAGATATGGGGGGGTTATATAAGGGGGCCGCGGACAATATTTACATAATTTCGGGGGGCCCCACACCAGAAAAGGTTGAGAAACACTGATCTAGTAAACAAGCAAGTCTCTGATAGAGATGTAGATATCTTTTACGACAATTTTAGAAAGTTTGTTAATATAAAAATAAATTAGACTAGTTATATTGTATTTTATTGTATATTTGCTTATATTGTGTTTTATTCTTCTATATTATTGTTATTATAATTGTATTGTATTTTTTTCCCAGTACTATGTAACTGGACTTGTGCACTACTGTACAATCTGCATGGTTACTGGTTGAATAAATAAATAAATAAATTGTTAAACAATAATGTTTTTGTCTACATAATGTTTACAAACTACAAGGTAATTACATGTAAAATATAAACGTACATAATATACAGTTGTCCCGGAAATTATGTAGCCAGCTTCGGCTTCTCGCTCAAATGTATTCGTTTGTGACTAGTGAGATATGTTGACCGTGAAAATGCCTTATTACACTGATCACATTTGAATGGTTTTTCTTCAGAATGTGATCGCTTGTGTCTAAGAAGAGCTGATGAAAATGAAAATACTTTATCACACTGATCGCATTTGAATGGTTTCTCACTACTATGAGTTCTTATATGATTGTTTAGAGTATCCCTTCGACTAAATGCTTTACCACATTTTTCACATTTGTATGGTTTCTCACCAGAATGTATTCGTTTGTGTCCAATGAGTAGTTTTTTTTCCGAAAATGCTTTCTCACACTGTTCACATTTAAATGGTCTCTCCCCAGAATGTATTCGTTTATGTATAATGAGAGATGCTGATCGTGAAAATAGTTTATTACAATGATCACATCTGAATGGCTTTTCTCCAGAATGTATTCGTTTGTGTGCAGTGAGATGTGATGAATGTGAAAATGCTTTATCACACTGATCACATTTAAATGATTTCTCCCCAGAATGCGTTCGTTTGTGACTAATGAGACTTGACAATGCGGTAAATGATTTATCACAATGATCACATTTGTATGGTTTCTTTCCAGAATGTATTCGTTTGTGAACAGAGAGACTTGATGACTGTGAAAATGCTTTATCACACTGATTACATTTGAATGGTTTCTCACCACTATGAACTTGTTTATGATTATCTAGATTACACTTTTGACTAAATTCTTTATTACATTGTTCACATTTATAACATGGTTTTGTTGCTTGTGTTGTATTAATCTGTTTGATCTTGTTAATGGACACTGGCATCCAACTGTCATCTGCATTTCTGGACGATGCTTCACTACCTGCCAACAAATAAATAATTAAAATACTACAAATTAAATGAGGAAGGTGTGGAGTATAGGAGAGAGGAAGTTCAACGATGACGTTAGATGGAGACTGAGGGTGTTTGACGCCGTGGAGAACATCCTGCTATATGGGTTGGAAATATGGGATGGAAGGAATGGGAGAAAGTAGAACGAGTACAGGAGAGGTATTTGAGATGGATCTTAGGGGTAGATAGATTAACACCAGGGTATATTGTAAGAGAGGAACTGAAAAGGGATAAGATGAAGGTGGGAGCAGGAAGGAGGGCGGTTAAGCATGAGGAAAAAGTTAGAAGAGAAATAGACAAAAGAATAGTGAGAGAATGCTGGGAGGAAAGAGCCAGAAAGGAACAGAAAGGAAGACGGTCCGCATGGGGCGAGATGAGAAAGGAGTATTACTGGAGATGCGGAACATATGCGACAGAGGTCGAGAGGAAAAGAAATGAAGGAATAAGCGTGATTGAGAAGGTATGGAGAAGGGATAAGTAAGTGGGGGAACAAGAAAGGACAGACAGAATAGACAAGTCAAGGAGCGCAGAGAGATATAAGGTCAGAACTATAGGGGTACCAAGCTACTTGAAGGGAGAAAGAGGAAGGTCAGGAGGGAGGGTTAGGAGGATTGCGAGGCTAAGGTGCGGAAATGAAGAGAGAGGAAATAGATATTGGAGGAAACAGGATGATAAGATGTGCAGGATATGCGGGGAGGAGGAAGAAGATATAGAGCACCTCGCGAAAAGGTGTAGGGAGATGTCAGTGTGGTCGGGGAACACAGTAGACCTTTTGCACGAAGATGGAAGGGCGAGAGGTGGGCGAGGGAATTAGAGGCAAAAAGGATTGATATCGGAGAAGGATAATAGGAAGGTGTATGGATATGAAGGAAGAGGACCGGAGGGCTGCAGAAGGGAGGAAAAGGAAGGAAGGAAGGGGGATGAGGTTACCTGGATGGGGAAGGAAGAAAGGGACATAGGAGAAGGGGTGAAGAAAGAGCTGGAAGGGGAGAGAAGGGAAGAAAATATAATAAGAGGAGGGAGAGAGCTGAGTGAGGGAATGGAGAGAGCGGTGGAAAGGAGAAAATTGGAGGAGTCCAAGATGGGGAAGAAATTATGGTGGGGAAAGAACAGGAAGAAAGAACCTAAGAACTGGGAACAGGAAGGAAGAAAGAGGCAAGTAGGAGGAAAGAAGAGAGGGAAGAGAAGAAAATAAGAATTTAGTTTGTAAAGGAAATAATGTATTAATGTATTTGGGTAATTGTTAATGTAATAGTTTGAACCCGGCACGCCGGAAGGCCAAGGGGTAATAAAGAATATATAAATACTACTTATTAAATGATAAATGATATTTTATCCCTGTGTGAAATAAGAAATAAAAATATACTACTTAAGACTCAGTAGCTTTCTAGCTACTGATGAAGTCTACAAAAAAATAAATAAATAAATAAAGTAATTAATAATGAAAAAATTAAAAAAGATGCGGCTTGAGTCGGTCCCTTAATCCTCGCGCTATTCCTATGCATGGAATAAATAAATGCAAACTGTCAATAGACTTGGAACGTACAACAAATAGAAAAATATAAAGTTATTGACTGACCTATATCTTGTCCAGCTGCACTCTCCTCATATTCACTGTCATCTCCACATTCAGTCTTGATGTCAATCTCCTCCTTGATGATGATATTAGTGTTGTAGTTATATTGAGACATTTCATCAGTCGATGACATGCAAATTGTCTTCCCAAAATCGTGACTCTCTGAAATATAAATATCCGTTACTATTATTATTATTATTTGGAGTTTGTCAAGGCTGACAAGCTTCCACTAATCGCAAACTTCAGCAACCTTTTAAGCCGCGTCATACTAGAGACTAGTGGAGTTAAATACACACGACTGCATCCCAAACACTGGCGTCATGCAGACGCGGAAATTACGCCAGATTCAATGCCCCCACAATGCAGAGTGACCCGAGCAGCACTGCTTTCTGCATCCTGCAGATCAAAGAGGTGGCAGAAGATCTGCAGGCGGAAATGGACTCGGTTTCATACCACCCAAAACACCAACTATCAGGACTACAAGCTTAATTTTATACCCTGGATACAGCTTTCTAATCTCGGATAAGAGATTCATATAATCTTGGATCTCTTTTCCTACTCCTTGAAAGAGATATTCTTCTCAGCTGGACTTGAGAAGTCGAAGAAGATCCAGTAATTTGGAACGTTAGAGGCATGTCCAGGAAGTTCACAGTTACAGAAGTGGCATGGGGTGAGATAATCATTGGCGGTAAAACTGATCTGGTTTTTCCCAATGGATTTTTAACAGCACAACAATATTTGGATAATATTCTTCAACCTATTGTGCGTCCATTTCGTGGTCAAGTTTAATTTTATACCCTGGATACAGCTTTCTAATCTCGGATAAGAGATTCATATAATCTTGGATCTCTTTTCCTACTCCTTGAAAGAGATATTCTTCTCAGCTGGACTTGAGAAGTCGAAGAAGATCCAGTAATTTGGAACGTTAGAGGCATGTCCAGGAAGTTCACAGTTACAGAAGTGGCATGGGGTGAGATAATCATTGGCGGTAAAACTGATCTGGTTTTTCCCAATGGATTTTTAACAGCACAACAATATTTGGATAATATTCTTCAACCTATTGTGCGTCCATTTCGTGGTCAAGAATTAAAATGTATATAAATATAACAATAGGGGATACGCATAAAATTTATATTTCCTTAAAACTAAATTTTTTTGATATTTTAATGTTAGTTATGTCACCTAATACAACAAAAATCACATTTTAATTAATATTATAGCCAAATTTTTTAATTAAAATATTGTAAATTTGAAATAAGCCGACCACGCCGCGAAGGTTGCCGAGTAGATACGACTGAGACTGTAAGGGTTTGACGTCACAGATACAGACAAAACATAATGTTTACGTGTTTATATTGTATTGTTTGAGAGTTTTGTATTTGTTTTTAAACAATTTTTCACGCATTTATTATTAAAATAATTTATAAAATATATGTACTCACATTAAAATGGTCTTCACAAACATAAAGTTTACTTTTTTCTGAAATATCGGTTTTATTTCGCCTCATAGCTTTTCTGTTGTTTTTCGTCATCAGGTAATGATATAAATTATTTTTTTTGGATTTCTAATTGAACTATTTGTGCACATTGCTACTAAACAATATTTTCGACTACGTTTCGAAGTACCGGGGCCTGGATCTTCCATATTTTATATATTTTAATATAAATTTAATTCGGTAAACATGTATAAATTGTTTTTATAGAATTAAACTTTATTTTAATTAAAATCACTCTAACTTTACATAACCTATAAAAGTTATACAAACAAATAAGTTCACAACAGACTATGTACCATAGACAACCAATGCTATGTACGCTGGGTAGACTAGTAGTGTCATGTGTCAGTTAGGAGGGTATGACGTCACACGTCGTTTTCGCGCGCTACATACATTTATGATTTTTTTAAGCCTTCAAATTAAAAAAAATAAAAACTGTGTTTTATGTTTACATGCAACAAGAGGAATATAATAAAAAAAATTACAAAAATCATGCCTATCCCCTATTATGAAAGCTACTACTATGTGAACTAGTTTTAAATGTGCTCGTTACTAACCATTATCCCATTCAGCCGTGTGTTCTATTTCGGTCTTCACTTCATGTTCTTCAGTTTCTTCATATTCTGTCTTAATATAAATCTGATTTTTAATAAGATCACTCTCTCTGGTTTCATTAAAATGCACATCACAATCTGTTGTATTATTCATATTTAATTTCTGAACCAAAACCCTTTCAAAAGTTATTTTCAATTAAAAAAAAAACCAAATTAACTATAACAAGCTGGTTTTATTTAAGTTAATATGTAGCAATCCGTGCGGAGCAGCAACATGTTGAGGGTTGCATAAATTCGTACAGTTTTAGTTTCCAAGGCAATACTGCTTTGGAATATTTGGTTTTTAACTTATAGTCCATTCAAACGTTAGAGTGCAGTATTGAACAAATGGAGTAGTTCTTTCTTATACTGTCTAAAGAGCTCGCAATAACACTATTCTTTTCTTTCTTGGTAAGGTTGCCAACTGCAAAACGCTCCGAACGTTGAAAACACGGTGCCAATGGTTATTCATTTTTCCCCGATACGTGTTCCATTTAATTTCAATAAGATATCAACAAAAGAATATAAAATTACGCATATTTTGGGTTTTTTTGGCACATTGACTTAATAATATAATATGGCTATATCAAATTGACTTCTGAGACAAGAATCCTGAATCTTGCATTGGCAGTCAACGTGTTAATAGGTGTGGAAAAAGTATAGTATTACATTCGCGATTATGACCATTATTCACTCAGATGATTGGCGCGAAACGTCATCTTCGTGAATATTGGCTGTCATAATCGCTCATATAATAATATACTAATTATAGTTGAAGGTAATGGGATTCGGACCAGTCAGAAAATAAAAACAAATTTATTAACTTCGCTAACGTTTCGATTTTAATTTAAATCTTCATCAGAGCTACAAAGATATATAGAAATATAGAATTATTCAATGTGTAAGTTTACATGTATAAAATTATGATAGTGTTCAAAATTAACAAGTCAGTAGTTAAAATAAGCATTATGGCTCAGTTACACGATGCAAGTAACTTGCACCACTAAGTACTTGCACCAGTCACTGGCATCGTTTAAATGTACATTCAGTACTGGTGCCAGTACTGGCACAAGTATCTCATGCAAGTCAAGTGAATAGAAGCCGTTCCTTAAATAAGATACAGGAATACGTGTAAACGACAAAACGACTTGTGCAAGTACTGGCACAAGTACTTGTGCCAGTACTTGCACAAGTTACTGGCA
Source organism: Liopterus haemorrhoidalis (assembly GCA_963971575.1). Lineage (NCBI taxonomy): Eukaryota > Metazoa > Arthropoda > Insecta > Coleoptera > Dytiscidae > Liopterus > Liopterus haemorrhoidalis. The sequence goes on along the minus strand of OZ020626.1, from coordinate 10,134,394 downwards.
TCGTGTAACCGGGCCATTACAAAATTGTCGGAATTTAAAATATAACATAAAATAATTATTAAATAATAAAAACATATCAAACATGAGTTAAAGAATAAAAAACATTGTTAAAATTTACAATACCTTAGTTAATTGTCACGATATAAAATAATAATTTTAAAATTAATTCAGAACACATCATATTGTCCGGTATTGAACTCAGAGATAAGCAATTGAATAAGCCACGTATGAATTTGAAAAAGGGTTTGAGATGGTTGAAACAAGTAAGTAACGCTATCTATTAATAAATTAGAATTTGATTATTAGGTGAAATATGTTAGAATTTTTTTAATATATTACAATAGATGGCGCTTATATTATCACAGTCCGTTTTAAAGTTAACTAATTTAGGGTTCTGAATTATATGTATGCTCTCAGTAATCAAACCTTTTACTGAGATTGTCTACTTTATCTAAGATTTTAGTTTGTTCAAAATTAAAATTGTGTTTAGTGGTGAAGAAATGGGTACTGAGTGCCGTGTTTTCTTTTTTATTTTTAAATTTATACATATAATTCAGAACCCTAAATTAGTTAACTTTAAAACCGACTGTGATAATATAAGCGCCATCTATTGTAATATATTAAAAAAATTCTAACATATTTCACCTAATAATCAAATTCTAATTTATTAATAGATAGCGTTACTTGCTTGTTTCAACCATCTCAAACCCTTTTTCAAATTCATACCTGGCTTATTCAATTGCTTATCTCTGAGTTCAATACCGGACAATATGATGTGTTCTGTATTAATTTTAAAATTATTATTTTATATCGTGACTATTAACTAAGGTATTGTAAATTTTAACATTGTTTTTTATTCTTTAACTCATGTTTGATATGTTTTTATTATTTAATAATTATTTTATGTTATATTTTAAATTCCGACAATTTTGTAATGCTTATTTTAACTACATGACTTGTTAATTTTGAACACTATCATAATTTTATACATGTAAACTTACACATTGAATAATTCTATATTTCTATATATCTTTGTAGCTCTGATGAAGATTTAAATTAAAATCGAAACGTTAGCGAAGTTAATAAATTTGTTTTTATTTTCTGACTGGTCCGAATCCCATTACCTTCAACTATAATTACTAACATACGGACGTAACTCATCTAATCAATAATATACTAATGTTTGGTTTTGTGGAAGAGATAAATAGAAAAAAAGCATGGGGAAATGCTATAAATATGGGAAAAAAAGTGAGGGTGTGCTAAAAGCATTTCAAAGCTATAGATTAATTCAATATTGCTAACTTATTAATATTTAACAAACTAGTATTTATTAAAAACTTTCACATTATTTGTTTCGATCAGCTCTTTTTACAGAGATCGCAACGCCGCCATCAGTCATTGTTGAATCCAATAGTTAAATAAATAAATTTCATATAAGTATTTTAACTTTTGTAAAGACAAATTAATTGATTACAAAAGTTTAAACCCTTGAAAACGTATGTCGTTTGGCAGTTTAAAATCAACGACAAGCGAAATATCCCTAAAAGCATAAATGCGAAGAACTCTGTACGTAATTATCACAGCAGCCGTTAATACGCAAGCGAAGTAGATCGGTAGTGGAAGAGGTCAGTTAGTTCATTATATGTGGGGTGCTATTAATCTTAGACGTTGAAGAGTCCCTAAATTTAATATATATATATATATATATATATATATATATATATATATATATATACAGGGTGTTTGTTTGAAACGGGGCACCTCGAAAAACTCCTTTATTTTAAAAGATACAAAAAAAATTTCAGAATAAAAGTTAAACTAGACAAAAAGGCCCATTTAAAGGTTACTATAAGAATTCTAAAGCACTTCCGGTTTCACCGGAAATGATGTCAACTTTTGATCTAGCATAAGGAATCGATAATTTTATATTTGTTTCCTAAAAGTATATTAAATTAGCTTTACAACGACACTAAAAAGTCATAATTTTATGTTAACCATTTCAAAATAGCGACCATTTATTTACAAAATAATAATTAACATAAGTTTTACAAAGTTGAACGTAGCAAGCTTTGAAAACAATAAAAAAAAGGAACAAAATATCTCTAAAATAAACTATTTGACTATTAAGAAAAAAAATCTATTATTTTTTCAACTATTTTACAAAAAAAAAAAAAAAATTACAAATGTTCGATCAAACCACCATTATTGTCCACACATTTTCTCATTCTTAATAAAAACTCTTCCATCGCCCTTTAACAGTACACTCTTGGATATCCCGGATTGCACTTCTAACCCTTTCTTCTAAATCTTCTATCGTCCAAAAAAAATTGGTGTTGTCCGATACACTCTATCTTTTAAAATTTAAGTTATTTCATATGATAACTAGTTATAACAGTTTGTTTTAGAGATATTTTGTTTATTTTTTTATTGTTTTCAAAGCTTGCTACGTTCAACTTTGTAAAACTTATGTTGATTATTATTTTGTAAATAAATGGTCGCCATTTTGAAATGGTTAACATAAAAATATGACCTTTTGGTGTCATTGTAAAGCTAATTTAATGTACTTTTAGGAAAAAAAATATAAAACTATCGATTCCCTATGCTAGATCAAAAGTTGACATCATTTCCGGTGAAACCGGAAGTGCCTCAGAATTCTTATAGTAACCTTAAATGGGCATTTTTGTTTAACTTTTATTCTGAAGAATTTTTTGTATCTCTTAAAATAAAGGAGTTATTCGAGGTGCCCCGTTTCAAACAAACACCCTGTATATATATATATATATATTTAAAAAAAATTACTCTTACATTACATAAAAAATAAAGCCTGTACATTATTAAGAGTTCTTTATTATAATAATAAAAAAAAAAACACGAATATAAATAATAAGGAAAATAGTTTCCAAACAATATATTGTTTCTGGAACAAAAAGAAAAACCAACAGAAACCACACAAAAAAAATCAACTGTGGCACCACAGAACCGACCTGCTTTATCAAAAAATGTCTCAAATAAAAGTTGTAAGTTATTGCTTTTATAGCAACTTTTAAATATTTTTATATTTTAAATATTTCTCTGTTATGAAATATTCGCTAAAATCTTAAAATCGACACGAGTAAACTTCCATTTTTAGTTAACCAGTTTTTACCAAAAATTGAGCAACTCGTGCCATTGATGTCGAAAGCTTAAATATGAAGTTTCATAAAAATACTTTTAGCTGAATTTGTTCTGCACGTGTACACGGACCGACAGACAAACCGAGAGACATGATTAATGACATGTGGTAATTCTGAAAATACTTTATCACACATTTACCATTTAAAGAGTCTCTCTCAAATGTATTCGATTGTGAGTATGGAGACTTACTTTCTGTGAAAATGCTTTATCACAATGATTACATTTAAATGGTCTCTCTCCAGAATGTATTCGTTTGTGATAAATGAGAGATGATGACTGTGAAAATGCTTTACCACATTGATCACATTTAAATGGCCTCTCTCTAGAATGTATTAGTTTGTGTCTAATAAGATTTGCTGCAGCTGCAAATGCTTTATCACACTGATCACATCTAAACGGTTTCTCTCCAGAATGTATTCTTTCGTGAATAATGAGATTTGATGCAGTTACAAATGCTTTATCACACTGATTACATCTGAATAGTTTCTCTCCAAAATGTATTCGTTTATGAGTACGGAGATTTGATATTTGTGAAAATGCTTTATCACACTGATCACATTTAAAGGGTTTCTCTCCAGAATGAACACGTTTGTGTTCCCTAAGATATGATAATTTTGAAAATTCTTTATCACACTGATCACATTTAAATGGTTTCTCTTCAGAATGTATTCGTTTTTGTCTAGTGAGGTGTGACGATGCTAAAAATGGTTTATCACACTGATAACATTTAAATAGTTTCTCTTCAGAATGATTTAGTTTGTGACTAATGAGATGTGTGGTAGTTGTAAATGCTTTATCACACTGATTACATTTGAACGGTTTTTCTCCAGTATATACTCGCTTATTTTGTGCAAGGCTAGTCTTATTACTAAATGATTTATTTAGTTTTTTACACTGTTCACATTTGAATCGCTTCTCTCCAATGTGTAGTGGTTTATGTGCAGCAAGATCTTCAGCTTCTGCAAATGTTTTTTCACATTTATCGCATTTATAACATATCTTTATTTTTTGAGCTACATTAATCTGTGTAAACTTGTAGATGGAAACAGGCACCAAACTTCCATCTGGATTAGCGGAAGATTCGTTAGCTGCAAACAAATAATTAATTAAAATAGCATGTTTCATTGGATCATTCCATGTCAAATAGTCTAGAGCAACGCTTCTCAAAGTGGTGGTCCGCCACTTTACCGTTGAAACGCATAGATTATATTTATAGGCATAGAGGAACAATGTTGAAAAAGTCTGGTACTTTGACAGTAAATCATTTTATTACATTAGTCGTTGTTTTGGGGTTTCGTAGGCACAGAGTGTTAGCATTTATGCAAATGATTTATAAAGAGAGTGCGTGTGGGTGAAACTGTGAGCATTGAATCCATTAACACGAACGCATTGTGCTTATGTCTTGCACATTGTATAAGTACAACTCTCACTACCTAACTTTTCGTACAAATGTAGTATCGGAAGCTTTGAAATTAAAGCGTCGAAATTGTTTGTGTGTTTACATCTTTACTTATTTGACCTGTGAGTACCTATTCTGTTAGTCGGATTAAACTAATAGGTCGTTTTCACACATACCAGTAAAGCCGGAACCGAATCCGGCTCCGGAACCGGCGACAATGTTATCAAATGTCATCGGGCCTCCCCAAGACAAAATCCTGGCGCCACTGGATAGCACTAAAATATGAAATCGTGAAAATGTTACTTAGCGACTTTTTGCATGAAACCTTTCATTTGAGAAACATTAATTATTTTGTTGTAGTATTAAACGTTATAAATTTGCATTATAGTATGTAACACCAATTTTCTTTTGAAAAATTTAATTTAAGTTAACTATTTTCTCATTGCTTTGACTATTTTATATTTTTCCACATTTAAACATAAGAAGGATACAGTTATTACAAATAAGTAGATACTATAGATCAGCGTTTCTTAACCGGGGGGCCGTGAACGCTTCGTCGGGGGGCCGCGAAGTCATACAAAATCGAAGCATGAAATTATAATAGAAAAACTATCAATATTGCAAGATATATTCATTAATATATGACATTTATATTTATTAAAATATACCTTTTAAACATAAATAAAATAAATTATACTTATTTTGACAACTAATTTAAACTGTTCGCGTTGGAGGTACTTCAAGTACTTTCAAGAAGGTACGACTTGAACGTGCAATATTTTTTGTTATGCTCCGAGCTACTGTTAACTAAAGGGTAAGGATGCGAAAGTGTTCAAAATGGAAAGCAAGTTTGAACACTTATAAATAAAAATACTTGCAAGCCATTATAGGTCCATAACAGATATTAAAAACATGTTTATGTAAAAGTTGTTTCTTTTCAAAAGCTTTATTCAAATATACCCAACACGCCGCCATACGTTTCTATATAAAAAATTGAAGTCGTCCTTGATATCCTGTACTTCCGGATTATTTCGGAAAATTTAAATACTATCATCCAATTAATTGGGTAAACTCTGGTCACCCAATTTTTTTCCCAGCTTGCTCACAGATCGTCTTTTCGAAAATCGTGTTTCCTCTATCTTGATACACCTTGTGATTCCTCTCTCTCTCTCTCTCTCTCTCTCTCTCTCTATATATATATATATATATATATATATATATATATATAGGGGGGCCGCAGACAATATTTACGTTATTTTGGGGGTCCCATGCCAGAATAGGTTGAGAAACACTGCTATAGATTAATAAATATAATTTTATTTTATTTCTTGAAACCAAAATTACACAAAGTAAAGAATATCAACAAAATAATATTAATCTAACTGTTAGCGCATTATACGAAAGAGATATGAAAAATGCGTAAATTAGGCGTAAATGGTACTAGCAAATTTTGATATGAGTAAACTAGGTAAACTATCCTATACCTTGATACATCCTGTATATGTAAAGATATATAATGTAAAATAATTGTCGACCATTTCAGCAATTACACTAAGAAAACACTTTGAACATACAATGGTAAGCATTAATTAAACTAATTCTACTGACCAGTATTTGTGACAGCTGCATTCTGAACTTCTTCATATTCACCGGTGTCCACAGGTTCAGACTTGATATAAATCTCCTCTATGTTGGTATTACTGTGGTATACGTCATCTGTAACTTCATCTTTGATTCCTGCAATAAACAAATCTTAGTCAAATATAATCTTATTACTTTCTGTAAAGACAACGGAGTGGCCGAGCGCATTAAGTTGTGCGGTTTATACTGTTAGAAACAGGCGGGACTGGGCGGCCGGTGGTTCGAGCCTGCTTCGTTGGTGATATTATTCTGGCGAGAATAATATGTTTACATTACTCTCATTTTCACAATCATTCACTCCTCATCCAGGTGTAGGAGCTCGCCCCCTGGCATCGGCGATTAGCCTCGTTGCAGAAATAAAGGCCGATGTAAAATAAATAATATAATAATTACTTTCTGTAAAAAATATATCCACTGAATGTATCTGTTAAAAATTAAGTTTAGTTTGTAATTTGAACTCCTGTAGATGGCGTCACTGCCGAAATACGTATAGAGTAATATTAAACTCATATTTGTGAAACTTACCGAGTGTTTTATTTATTAATCTTATATTAAATATGTTTCACCGAGAATACATGGACTCGTCTGTCAATTTTATTTTAAAAAATATATCATCGAAAGCTAAATACACATTAGCAAATTGATTCTTTAATGTATTGCATAAGGTAATGTTCGCTTGAAATCTACGTGCCGCAAACGTATTGCAATCTTCCTCCGAACAACCCGAGAGTGGTGCATGCTGCGAACCTGAACAGGAAATTAGTATTTCAGACAAAGCAAACTGGGCGAACTCTTTTGTGTTTGCGACAAAAACCGACACAGAGAGGATCAAGTCGAGCACTTTGCGAACCGTGTGGTCCCGTCTAACTAGACGAAAATATTTCACGGCGAATTATCTTACACAATACATTACGGGACTTGCTACTGTGGACACAGTTTAAGATGTTCACTAACATTTCTAAAATAAACTGTGACAACATATTAATAACAAGTGTTAAAAGTGAGTTATTAGTAAATCTACTCGTTACTGACCATTCTCCCATTCTGTCTTAAGCTCTATTCTAGTCACTTCATATTCATCAGTAACTTCATATTCTGTCTTAATATCAATCTCTTTTTTAATAATATCACTGTTTCTCGAATTATCGGAATGCAAATCACACCCTGTCTCATCACTCATATTCATTTCTCAAAATAAAAAAAGAAAACTATTCCAACCGTTTTTACTAATGCCCAAAAAAGCAAAATTACTCCTGATATAACTAGCAGAATTTATTATTGGTATGTAGCAGTCCGTGCCGAACACTGTGAGAGATATTGGGCAAAACAGCGCTATGAAGTGGCACCAAGTGGACAGAATTTGAACTAGTGGGACGAGTAACTGTTGATTGTTTACAAGTGACTACCTCGTGTTGTTTGTATCGCGTTTAAACTTTAATGTTGCAGTTTACTTGTAACAGTAACTTTTGACAGCAACTATTATTTTTTTTTATATTATTTTGTGTTATAATGAGTTGTCATAACACAAACTGCTGTGTATTTGGTTGTCACTCTAGGAAAAGAATAGAGAGAAACATTCACTTCCATTTTTTTCCAAATGAAAAACACTATGTGAAAATAATAAATATATTTGGTGTTGTGGAAGAGATAAATAGGTAATAAAGCATGGGAAAATGCTATAAATACGGGAAAAAGAGTGAGAGTGTGCTAAAATCATTTAAAAGCTACAGATTACATCAATATTGTTAACATCTTAATATTTAACAAACTAGTATTTATTAAAAATATTCAACAAATAAGAAATAATCAATTATAAAAATCCTTCTCGAGCATACATAAATATCTGCCTGTGTAACTTTAATACAGAATTAGGGCATGCGGTTGCAAATATTGTACGTAGATATTCTGATACAGCTTCACTGAAGTGTTTGCTTTCGTTTTTGATTAATTTTGTTAGGCAGCGAGTTTCAAACAAAGGTTGCAGTTTACAGTGACTTTGTGAGCTGGTGATTTTAGACTGCTTGACTGCTTGTTTGTAAACATAACCTACATATGTCGACATGCTCATAATTTCTTTCCCGATATTCCGTATAATATAACACGACCGGCGTTTAACAACTCCTCTCCTTCAACTACACACTTAGAAGGTGTTGCACATAAATTGGTTCGCCAAAATTCGTACAGATAACCAAACAAAAAAAAAAAAAAAGGCTCATTCATGCAACCAACTGGACGAAATGATGCAAAAACTTAAAGAAAAACAGCCTAGATTGGTCAACAGATCGAGTCCTATCTTATTTCATGATAACGCTAGAGCGAGCACACACTGCACAAATGACTGTGGCAAAACTACAGGAATTCGAGTTGAAACTTTTTCATCATCCTCCATACTCATCAGATTTAGCCCCCACTAACTACCACTTCTTCCGCAATTTGGACAACTTTTTAATAGGAAAACAGTTTAATTCCGGCCTGAACAACCTGCCGCTTAAATGCCAAAAATATATAGACAATATGGGTGCATACTTTGATAAATAAAATAATTCTTTATATTTGTAAGTTATCAACCAACTTTGCCTCTTTTTCCAGAAATTTCATCCTTGACGACCTAATATAATTAATTTTTTATAAAGTTTCTTGTAGCTCCTAAGTGGAGTAAAGGGTCTTCACAAAGCACCGCCATCTGGTTCTATTTTTAGCAAGAGCTTTAATTTCCTGGGTTTCCTAAAGGTTTCCATTCATGTGTCTATTTGGAAATGGTCGTCCTGCTGGACCGCTAATTACACTGCATAGGTAGATGTATTTATCCATTTCTTTTATAGGAGAATCTTCAACAATTAATCATGCTTCCCATTTAAACAATACATAATTTGCCAATGTTATTGCGTATCTTCTGTCTAACTTACATAAAAAAATTGCCAACATGACAAATGTGTGTACATACTACATAAACATTGTACGAAATATTTGTTGATAGAATACTTTTAACATCACATTTTTTATGCAGAATGTATTCGTTTGTGAAAATTGAAAGATGCTGAGTGCGAAAATGCTTTATAACATTGTTCACATTGGTATGGCTTCTCACCAGAATGCACCCTTTTGTGACTAATGAGTTGTACTTTCTGCGGAAATGCATTTTTACACTGATCACATTTGTATGGTTTCTCTCCAGAATGTATTCGTTTATGTGCAACGAGATGCGTTGAACGTGTAAATGCTTTATTACACAACTCACATTTGAATGGCTTCTCTCCAGAATGTACTCTTATGTGATCAGTAAGATTACTTTTTTGAGTAAATGCTTTATCACACTGTTCACATTTAAATGTTCTTTCACCAGCATGAAATCGTTTGTGTACAGTAAGATTTGATGAACGTGCAAATGATTTATTACACTGATCACATTTGAATGGTTTTTCTCCAGAATGAATTCGTTTGTGTGTAATGAGATGTGATGAATGTGAAAATGCTTTATCACATTGATCACATTTAAATGGTTTCTCTCCAGAATGTATTCGTTTATGAATAATTAGATGTGATAAACGTGAAAATGCTTTATCACACTGATCACATTTGAAAGGTTTATCTGCAGAATGAACTTGTTTGTGTTGAACAAGTCCAGCTTTATGGCTAAATTCTTTATTACACTGCCCACATTTGAATCGTTTGTCTACAATATGTAGTAGTTTATGTGCAGCAAGATCTCGAGCTGGTGGAAATGTTGTCTCACATACATCACATTTAAAACATGTTTCTATTGTTTGTATTGTATTAATCTGTTTCAACTTATTAACGGGCACTGGCACACAACACCTATCTGGATTAATGGAAGATGTTTCACTGGCTGCAAATAAATAAGTAATTCAGTATCAAAATTTAAAAATTTTTAAAGAAATTATATTTTGAAATTTTGAAAAAAAAAAAGCTGTGACAAGCAAAGTTATTGATATTGTTACGAAAAGTCCAAAATATCAACCATCATGGTCTACAGCTCAAAGGGTACCACAAGATTTTATGGTATGCAGATGACCTGAATAATAGTTCAAATAAGGTTGAAGATGTAATATACCTAATTGACCTTATTAATATCTAAGCTCGTAAAGCAGGACTCATCATTAGTAATGAGAAAACCAAATATCTCATTGTTAGTAGATGCAGTGATTCGTTTTTTGTGTGCTAAGAACACTACGCCTATAGAAATTTATCGCCAGTTATGTGAAGTGTATGGACAACAGTGTATGTGTATAAAAAACATGCGATAATGGTGCAGAGAGTTTAAAAACTGACGTACAGACGTCCATGATGAACAGCGTGCCGGCCGGCCATCGGTTTCGGACGAAATGATTGCAAAAGGGGAGAGGGCAATTCTTCAAGAACGACAGGTGACGATACGGGAACTGTGCAAATTGATCCCTGATGTCAGTAAGACTACTATCGACAAGATTTTGACAGAACATTTGCATTATCACAAGTTGTGTGCAAGGTGGGTCCACAGAATGCTCATCGTAAATGTAAAATCGTCAATCGTAAATGCTCAAAGTAAATGTAACTTTATTACATTTACTAAACGTAAAAAAAAACGTGACACAAGTCAATTAATTAAGATAAATAAATAGATTGAACAAGTTCAGTCTACCAAAATATTGGGAATTTATATAGACGAGTGCCTGAACTGGGATGTACATATAAATAATCTTTGCAAGAGAATATCCCAGGAATGCTGGAAAATAAAAAACCTTGCAAAATGTTGTAGTAAAGATGTAGTCAGAGCGTATTACTTTGGTCACATTTATTCCATTTTGTCATATGGTTTATTATGCTGGGGCACAAGTTCGGAGTTCAATAGATTATTTAAAATGCAGAAAAGAATCATTAGAAATATGGTTGGGTGCTGCCGTAGAACCTCTTGTGTTCCTATTTTTAGAGAACTGAATATCTTACCATTACCGTGTATGTATATATATCAGGCTAGCCTTCATGTACAACAAAACTTATTAGTTTTCGAGAAGCGGTCAGATATACATACATATAATACTAAACAAAACAGTAATTTAGAAATTCAAACAGTTAGATTTACAAAAACGGCACAAAATCCAAATATACTAATGAAAAAAATGTATAATAAACTACCTTCACACATCAAAGATAGTACAACCTTGCCGCTATTTAAGAAAAGGATAGTTAAATTTTTAATCAGTAAGTGTTTTTATAATCTAAATGAGTATCTTATGCAGCAACAATAAGTAAACACACTTTTAGGAATTGAACTGACTTATTTAATTTGTTAATTATTTATTTATTTAATTTGTAAATTGACGAACATAAATATTGTAATTTATTATCTATATATTTTTACTTTTATATGATTTTTATTTACTATCTTATTTTTAAAATTTTGACTGTGTGATATTAATTATTGACAATTTGTAAAATGACTTATCCAATATTACTTGTATGTAATCTACTGGATCAATAAATTATTATTATTACTATTATTATTATCGAAGATCACCAACGGCAACGGGTTGAAACGGTTCGCGAATTCCTTGATTGCTATGCAGAAGAGGGCGAGGAATTCTTGGATTCAAATGTCACTGGTAACGAAACCTGGGTACATTACACGACACCAGAGACAAAAGAACAGTCCCCTCAGTGGCGGCATTCAGGATCGCCGAAGCCGCGAAAATTTAAATATTGTCTGCCGACAAAGTGATGGCGACTGTGTTTTGGGATAGGAAGGGGATATTTTTGTGCGAGTTCATGCCTACCGGGACAACAATAAACGCTGATAGCTACTGTCAAACTTTGAAGAACCTTCGCCGTGCAATTCAAATTAAAAGAAGGGATATGCTGACGAAGGGTGTGCGTTTTCATCAGGACAATGCTGAAGTCACACCTAGGTGGGACGAATTTCAGGATCAACGAGGAATTGAAAGAAGAGGTCGTACGCTACCTGTGCGCCGCGGCGGGAGAGTTCTATGACACGGGTATACGGAAAATGCTACACCGCATGCAAAAATGCATCCATCGCAACGGGGATTGTGTAGAAAAATAATAGAAAAATAAACGTGTTTTTCTTTGTGAAAAAAAAAAAAAATGGAGACTAATTTTACGGACAACCCTCGTAGATAGAAAAGTAATATGGAGAAGGACGCCACACGAATAATACTCGAACGTCAACAGCCTGATACCAGATAATGCTAAAAATGCTTTAGGATTAACTACGTAATGTCGTGTATAAAAGTATAGTTAAACGGTGAGCTCGTGGCCATTTGAGAAAATAAAGATTTCATTAAAATAGGCACAAAGCTAAGAAACAAATTCCACCACTTTAACAACTTATGGTACACAGCTATGCATTACGCTTTAATTAAACTTAACCCATAATTAGTTAACCATTTTTCTTAACTATTACCAACGCAAAAGGCTCTAAAAAACACTGTAAATGTTCAGTAACAACATAATAATCATTAAACTCACTCTACTGACCAGTGTTTGCGACGGCTGTACTCCCTAGTTCATCTTCATATTCACTGGTGTCTACAGGTTCAGGCTTGATATATATCTCCTCTAGGTTTGTATTATAGTGGTATATGTCGTCTGTCATTTCATCTTTGATTCCTGTGATAAACGGGACATAGTCAAATATAAAAATAAAAATAATTTATCAATTAAAAGGCGCCAGCAGTGGATTAAAGCATTGAGAGGACTTAACAGAATCTAAATTAAAACATGCGTTTCTTTGTGGTAAACATTTTAAGTATATTCAGTTATGCTAAGTATTTATGTTAAGAGATAAAGGAGCTGTTGAGTGAAGAAGGCAAGGGAGAAAGATGGGCGGGAGTACTCGAGGAAATAAGGAAGGTATGCGGAGAGGTAAAGCAGGACTGAGAACAGAAAGGAAGAGAAAGGCAAAGGAGGAGGAAAGAAGAGAGGGAAGAGAAGCGAAAATAGATGGCAGTCGAAAGGGGATTAGGAAGAAAGAGAGAGACACTGGAAGAAGAAAGAAATGAAAGTTATTTTGAGAAGAGATGCAGAGGGAAGGCAGTCTGGGAGGATGAGATAAAGAAACTGGTGAGCGAGAAAGTCAAGTGAGAAAGATGGACGGAAGAACTGGAGTTAAGAAGGAAGGAGATCATAGAAGGAAGCCGGAATGGATACAGGAAGAAAGAGAGGGACAGCAGAGGAAGAGCAAAGAAATTTATATAAATATTATTGAAAAGATACTCATATTGTAAATGTTATGTTATTGTTATTATTATTATTATTATTTCTATTTCCTTGTAGCAGTATATACCCTAAACGCCGCAAGGCCTAGAGGAAATAAAGAATATATATAAGTATGTTCTTAAAGATGCCAGATACAGTGCCAACCAATTTAATTTATTTATTAAATAAATAAATTAAAAAAGGTCCAATTTGAATTATTTAAAACTACTGTAGGAAAACCGTCTAATATTGAAGATATAAATAATCCTGGGGTACCATATTTAAATCTTGGCTACAAAGGGCCACCATTTAATAGAAAACCAGAAGATACTGAGCGACACTCTCATATTGCTCATCGTACAACTAAAAAAATTGTTCCATTTATTTCAGTAGGACTAATAATATATTATTATTATGAATATTATGTAAAATCTTATTCAATAGAAAAGTATGTCACAGTTGTGCATTAACACTAAATATGCCACAATCTCCTTATTTCTGATTAGTGGCATCCTTCCGAATTAAATTCAACATTGAGTGGTCTTTAATGACAGCCAAAAACACTACAATTTGTTCTACTTTTATAATTTTTCACAACTTCTGTCGACATTCTAACAAAAATTCAACAGTAGAACATATGTAATAAGTTCAAACAGTACTAGAGCTCCTAGTACAATATTTCAACACCAGAATGCGTATTAGAGCGTGTCAGTTCTGAATATAACATCTTATTAACTATTTAGTATTTTCAGAATGATAAATTACCGTAAATCCATCTACTGACCAGTGTTTGCGACAGCTCCACTCTCCAGTGCATCTTCACATTTAATGGAGCCCACAGGTTCAGACTTGATGTAGATCTGCTCTGTGAAGATAATGTTTGAGGTGATATTATCGCGATGTTCATCAGTATCTTCGAATTCTGTCTTAATAACAATTTCTTTTTTAATAATACCACTGTCCACATTGGGGTGCAAATCACAATTTGTACTGTGAGTCATATTCATTTCTATTGTAAAACTCTTCTAATAATTTTTCTAATACAAAATTACTCATAGCACAAGCAGCTGGTTATATTAATTTTAGTATGTAGCAGGCCGTGCGAATCGTACAGTAAAGCTTAAATTAGGGGTCTAGAATTTTATGTAATTATTATTATTATTTTCTTAGAGCTCGTTCAACTTAACTTCAGTACAGTCAGATGTTACCCTCTCTTCTGTGCAGAAATGAAATTTAATGTCACTTACTTTGATTTGGTTTTGACTACGCGTATTGTGCGATGTTGTTCGTTTATTTCCGTTATTATTATTTATTTCTCGTTCGTTTCATGGTATACCCTGTGCTAAAATTAGTAAAAATGTATTTGAAATTGTCAACTGACAATAACTGAAGCGCCTCTAGTGAGATTTTGAGAAACTGACGGTTGTAGGATAGTCGAGTTTGTTTACTGTTGTTTTCATAGCAAGTTTTTAAAAAAATGTCTTAAAAATTGCAAGAAAAAATTAAATGCAACGTGAATTGTTGTGTTTATCTTTGCAATGCAAAAGTAGGTCGTGATAGACACTTAAGTTTTCATCGTGTTCCGAAACGTGGCAAAAAAAACGTGTTTCTGAATTTACGTGGTGGTGCACGTGTAGTTATGGATAGAAGACAAGCATTGGAATATGTTCTTAGAAGTGGAAAGACAGTTAAAGACCATTTTAGAGTGTGTTACCGTGTGTTTCAATAAATACCACGTGAAGATACCATTGAACCTGTCAAAAATATCCTACCAAAGTCAGCCATGATGTAAAATTCAGTAGCGCCTCTATCGGTAGTGTCAGATGTCAATACATGATTTTGTTTGTTTGGTATCTACAACAATTGTTTAAAACCTTTTTGTACGTCTATGTGATCTATTATGATACCCTGTACTGATGTTAAGTTGAATGAGCTCTAATTTATAATAATAATGAAAATAATATAATAATTAAATCTATTTCAGATATTATGTACACATATAGGGAAATAAATTTAAGATCCTAGCGCCGCGGTGGTCTTTTTTGAAACGTAGGTAAAGGGTACTTAATGTTATTGTTACATAGATTTTTGTATGACACTTCTCTAAAAAAAATTAAAAACTATATTTTGTGAATGTTGTAGATTATGGCGATAACATTTTCGTAGTGGATTATTTAAAATATCGCCATTTCCAGATTAGAGAGATTATAAGTGGTGAACTTTTAATGACACTTCAAAGTAGAAGTTGTTGGCATTAGTCATACTGTTTAAGTTTGTTTATGTCGATTTGTTTTTGCAAAATCCAATAAAATGGATAGATCTTATTGTTGTATACCTATGTGCAAGTCAAGGTAAAAGAGGAACCCTGAATTATCGTTCCTCAGATTTCCACCTACAATGTTAAATTAATAACAAAACTTAGAATCGAGGAAGTTGTAAATTGTCGTATAGCTTGGATTTGAAAAGAAAAATTTGGATAAAAAGTGGGCTATTAGTTGAAAATTTGCTTACTGCGTGAATTTTTAATTCCATCTATTAACTTAAAATAATCCACTATAAAATTTTTTATCACCATAACCTACATCACAAAATATAGTTTTTATTTTTTTTTTTAGAGACGTGTCATGCAAAAATATTGCTTTATAAACACTTGTATTAATTTACTTGTTGATAAAATAGTAAAACAGGTTCACAAAATGTTGTAAATCATATTTATTCCTATAATTACACTTTCACAGCTATGTAACAATAACATTAAATACCCTCTATCTACGTTCCAAAATTGAACACCTCGGCGATACGATCTAAAAATTTTTTCCCTATTAGATTAATATATTTACCAAATTTATGAAATAAGAAATCAAACCCAAAATAAAAAAAGGAATGCAGAAATAAATAATAATAATATACTTTATTATCTGTAGAAATGTGCATCATATATACAAAAAATTAAAATAATATACCTTATATAGGTACTATATACAAAAGCTTTTGAAGGAACAACTGAAAATTTCGAAAATCTCGGTTTTCATAAATCCAATCCCGGTATTTTGAAGCATCTGTTTTAATCCGGTATCCCGGTATGTCCGAGAGTTGGTTAACCGG
Source organism: Liopterus haemorrhoidalis (assembly GCA_963971575.1). Lineage (NCBI taxonomy): Eukaryota > Metazoa > Arthropoda > Insecta > Coleoptera > Dytiscidae > Liopterus > Liopterus haemorrhoidalis. The sequence continues at coordinate 10,117,863 of OZ020626.1, read as the reverse complement.
TTTGCGACCCCTAGTTAAGACATTCTTCACTTCGAAGAACGATTCCCGAGGGCTGCACGAAGGGTAGTTGGCCCTGGGACGACAAGGTTAGTACAAAGGCCTACACACTGAAATCAGAAGGACGTCTTATCCGAATATTCTCCGCTTGAGGCCGACAGTACGTACACGGAGAAAGACACACAACATAATATAATTGTTTAATTTGCTAAACTCATAAAATAGAAACCATTGATATGATTGCGCACACAATTATTGCGATCGTTTTTTTTTTTTTTAGTGCAGTCGACAATTCATAGTCAGAACACCGGTCGTCCGACTCTCAATGATTTCTATCTAGAATGAACTCGTTTATGACCATTAAGAGATGCTAAGTGTGAATATGCTTTATGACACTGATCACATTTGAATGGTTTCTCGCCAGAATGTATTCGATTATGACTAATAAGTTGTACTTTCTGTGAGAATTCTTTATCACACTGTTCACATTTAAATGGTTTCTCTCCAGAATGTACTCGTTTGTGACTAGTGAGATGTGATGAACGAGAAAATGCTTTATTACACTGATTACATTTGAATGGTCTCTCACCAGAATGTACTCGTATGTGTTCAATAAGACTTCCCCTTTGAGTAAATGCTTTACCACAATGTTCACATTTAAATGTCTTCTCTCCAGTATGTATTCGTTTATGTGTAATGACGTGTGATGAATGTGAAAATGCTTTATGACACTGGTCACATTTGAATGGTTTCTCTCCAGAATGTGATCTTTTATGTATAGTGAGATGAGATGAACGTCCAAATGATTTATTGCATTGATCACATTTGAATGGTTTATCTCCAGAATGTATTTGTTTATGTTGAACAAGTCCAGCCTTCTGACTAAATGCTTTATTACATTGTTCACATTTGTATATTTTATCTTCAGAATGTATCAGTTTGTGACTAATAAGATGTGATGAATGTGAAAATGCTTTACCACACTGATCACATTTGAATGGTTTCTCTCCAGAATGCATTCTTTTGTGTTTATCAAGATAACTCTTCTGATTAAATGTTTTATTACACTGTTCACATGTGAATCGCTTATCGTCAGTATGTTGTGGTTTATGTGCAGCAAGATCTTGAGCTTGTACAAATGTTGTCTCACATACATCACATTTATAACATGCCTCTGTTGTTGTATTAATCTGTTTGAAGTTGATAACGGACACTGGCACACAACTCTCATCTGGATTACTGGGAAATGTTGCGCTACCTGCAAGAAATAATTAAAACAGTATGTAACTACGAGGGTTATTTTTTAAGTAAGGTCCGACTGGCTGTAGCTATGTAAATTTCATGCGTCTGTAGAAACGCGAATGCGTGTCGGCTACCAACATGCTTTGTGCAAAAGCCGACGTTATATGCAATCGTAGTGTAACTTTGTAGGGTCAAATTGTTTATGACAATTGAGCGACTCGCCGATTGTGAAATACGATCTGTGATTAGGTTTTTGACAGCAATAAACATGCCAGCAACGAGCATTCATCGCCAGATATGTAAGGTGTACAGTCCCAATGCGATGAGTGACATCAAAATGAATAAGGGACGTGGTCTAGTCATCTGGAGTTTTGTTGTTGCATGACAATGCACTCGACATTGCCTCAGGAATATTTAATTGCATATTATGCTATTTGGAAGACGAATATCTCTATACAATTTTTTCTTATTAATATCAGGAATTAGCGCAAAAGCTGGGAAAAAGTTCTCCTATCTCAGACATACAGAGTATTTTTGGAAACTTTTTAAGCATTGCTTAGTTCTTTATTATAAGAAATAAGAAGGAAAGATGACGAATTTTACTTTTCTTCTTTTTCCTCAGCCTGTATTCACCCACTGCATCTTGAGCTTTTCTATACCATTTGTTCCCGGCAATGCTCTTAATATCGTCAACCGTTTTTAGACACTTCTTTTGTTTAGCTGCGGACGCCAACGGACTATTTTATTAGTCCAGCTAGTTCAGGGATCGGGGAACATTTTTACCCATTACCCAGAAATATATTTCTTTACACAGACGTTACCCCATTGGTTCGCAAAAAAAATCATAGATAATTTACATTGAAGAATTTATTGAATTCTTTAGAATTTGCATATTAATGAACAGAAAATGTATAAAATAATGCTATAAAATTATATATATATATTTATAACAAAACATACTTTATTTGGAAAAATGATGTTGTTTAATTTTTGATATAATAACATGAAAATCGGGACTTTTTGTTAGTGCGATTTGGATATCGTCTTTGGGGTTTAGTCGATTTCTCTGTTTCGTTTTAATGTTCGTTAGAATGTAAAATCCTTGATCACAGAGATAAGTTGTTGCAATGCAAAAATAATCGCTCTAAAATGTTCACGATTTAATTCCATTTGTAGCCGAGATGACTCTAAACAAACGAGGCAGTAAACACCACCAATAGCGCTCGTACGTCAAAACGTTCTGAGTACGTATACCGTCAAAAACGTCAAACTTTACGATAGAAGCATCAGTTGACAGATGGCAGCACTAGTGTAGCGCAATCCCGAAATATAAAAGGCAATCCTCGTAGCAACACAACATTTTTAAAAATAATATTCACGCGGGTCTATTCTCTAAGCATGTTGTTAAAATCTTAGCGTCAGAAACTGACTTTAATTTTTTTAACACCATTTTTAACGTAATTGCTATTCGCTAAACATATATATGTTTATATATTTTAACACATATGTGTTAAAATTATAGCGCGGCGGCGTTAAAATAGCCAGTTAACGTTCTACAATAAGCACCTAGTAAAACGGTGGCTTTAAAAGTTAACGCTGGTGTTTAGTTTGCAAAAATGGCTGAACCTATTTAAGTAAATGTCATAATATTAAAAAAAAAAAAGAATAAAACACAAGACGGTAGGAATATTAATCAACTTTCTATTACTCTTTAAAGTAAATTCTTTACAGTAGAGATAAGAATGACGCTTCATAATTTATGTTGTACAAGTAACCCAGACGCAAGTTCAAGTAATTGTATAGAAAGGAAGTAAATGGAGTATTGAAGAGCAGTTTTGGTTTTTGTTGAGACACAACTTAAAATTATAATTATCTGAAAGCTACAAAACTTCACTTATGCCTCCGGCGTGTTTCAAAATATCGCAGTACATTTTAATGGTGTATTATTTGAAGAAACAATTGATGAGATTGATAATGACGATCACAACAGTGTTATTCCAGGGTAGAAATAGCGTAATAAATCAATTAATTACTTAATAATTAATATCACCGAACACCTTTTTAAAAATAGAATGAACATATAATTCACATTTTATTCAAAAATTACATAAACTGTTATAACACAATGTAGTATATAAATTGACGAAATAAAAGTTGAATATAGTTATATTTTTATTTAATACACTGTGGAAACCAGTTATAATGAGTATCACAAGACCAAACATTTCTGTTCCATTTTTAAAATAAATTTCGCCACTGAATATTTAATTCAACACCGAAATATTAGGTTAAGATTCTCTTGGCATTTGACTAAACAAATACTACGTGCAGTAAATACTAGCCTGTCTACAAGGTGAGTTAGCGCCTCGCGTTAACAAATATTGTATTAACGCTTACCTTAACAAATGCTCTTACAGAATAGCATTTTTGGATAATGACGTTAGACATGGAGTTAAAATAAAAATATTAACCTGACGCTAATTTTAACGTATTTCTTACAGAATACACCCGATGACCTGCTAGACGACAAAAATAAGTAATGAACTGACCTGTATCTCGTCCATTTGCACTTCCATATTCACCGTCATCCACACATTCAGTTTTGATGCCAGTCTCCTCCTTGATGATGATATTAGTGTTGTAGTTATACTGGGAAATATCGTCAGTAGATGATACGCAAATTGCCTTCCGAGTATCGCAACTCTCTGAAATATAAATACACATAATAACTATTACTCTGTCTACGTTTTCAATATAAAATATTTTTTCAGTTGGCAACAAGATTTTCTTTTTTTCTACAATCAAACATCGCAATAAAAACAATAATGAAAATTTTAATTATTTAGTTAATGTGCATGTTAAACTGTAAAATTTGTTTATAATCGACCATATTAGTAACTATGTCACAAAATGGGCTTTCGTGCTGCCGCCTGGCGGTTGGTTTCCTTTTATTTGAATTTAATTTTTTTGGAAGTATAAATTACGTTTTCAAAGTAAGAAAATGCTATAACATCAAAACTACAAGTCAATATTTATTTAAAAATTCTTATTTTACATATTACAATTTAATATGTCATTATTTTTGCAAAACAATACTATTTTGCAGGTTAAATTTTGAAAAATTTACGTTAATAATCGTTATTATGGTAAGTGACATAGCAATAAGTCTGTTTGCTATTTCTAAATAGTTTGAAGGAACAATATGTTGTTCTTATTTTACCCATAATTGTTATTCATTTTCACCTGTCAAAAAACGAAAAAAATTACAATTGAGAATGTGGCTGTAAAGGTTCCAATTTGGTGGAAAATAATACATCATTTTTTAGTTTACATAGTTTTAAATAAATACATACTAAAGAAATTTCGATTTTCATATTATTTAAAAATGTAACCTATAAATATATCTTCGAATCCATATTTATATGTTTATAAAAACATTATTCAATAATCTAAAGTATCTGAACTGTATATCGCGGGTGGCCTGGCAATACCTCCTATCTGCATAAATAGAAATTTAAAGGAGAGGTAAAAAACTGCTTTATGTTAGCCGTTTTTGCGTAGTTTAAGAAAAAAGGTAAAATGCTTTGTACTAAGTTTAGACCTTAAATATTTTTCTTGTTTAAGAAGTATTGTCACAACTTGTGCACTAATACGTGGGTTACAATGCAAACCAAAACTTATTTTCGCTAAAAATTGTAGATAGGAGGTATTTCCAGGTCACCGGCGATATATTAGTGTATACGTATCAAAGATTTGTTTCTCTAAAATTGAAAATATTCATAAAATCAAGGTAACAAATGTAATAACACATATTATTTTAAATCTGCCAAAAAACTTCATGGGAAACCGTTGTCAGATGGCAGCACATGTTTGTGACGTCTCATTAATATGGTCTATTGGTCACAGCTATCGCTCAAACACCAACCACTTGGCCAGTCAGTGTTTGCTGCAAAAGTTAATACACAGTAATTTATTGAACATATTCAAACTAGAAGTTTCAAGAAAAACATCTTGTATTTCAGTCTTGTTAGAGTTTTAAACAAGTTCAAAGTTGGCCTCAGCTGTCAGTAGAATTTAAAACTACTAGTCAGTAAATGAATTGCAACTGCTTGAAAATAAAAACGGGCATGCTTTTGACAGTCAGAGTTTACTACTCAAATACAGCTGATTATATTGGGTCTACTACCAGTGTTCGCAATACCTGCTCTCTCCAATTCATCTTCAAATGCACTGGTGTCCACAGGTTCAGACTTGATATAAATCTCCTCTATTTTTGTGTTATCATGGTAAACATCATCTGTATCTTCATCTTTGATTCCTACAATAAACAATCATAGTTAAATATAAATTAATTGGAAACTGTAAAAGAGGATAACTATGACACCTGAAATTAACTGAACTGTGACAATAAATATGAATAATAGTGCTAAAAGTGAACTTGTTGTAAAAGTACTCATTACTGACCATTCTCCCATTCATCTGTGTGCTCTATTCCAGTCTTCACCTCATGTTCATCAGTACTTTCATATTCTGTCTTAATAACAATTTCTTCTTTAATATTTCTGTCTCTGATATCATAAGGATGCAAATCACATTCGGTTCTGCCATTCATATTTATTGCTGAAATAAAATCGATTCAACTGTTTGTTTTAATTTCCAAATAAGCAAAACAGCCCCTGTAATAACCAGATTTTATTAATATCAGTATGTAGCAATCCGTGACGTACAGTGATCTGCTACTGAACATCTATAGCAGTGTTTCTCAAACTATCTGATATGAAGGAGCGGCAGGTTATATTCCAATATTGAGGTTATATAACATAGAGACTGGACGCAGGCAATTTGTAATGGAGCCAATGCCTCCGTAGGCTTGGTGACTAGAGGTTGCCTCTTTGAGTAGTGTAGGTTGCTTACTTCAAGGTTTTGCCAACAAGAATAGACCATATTAGTGTGTCGTCACATACATGTGCTGCCATCTGAGAGCTGAGTCCTTTTGAAGTTTAAAATACATGGGACATTGTTTTTGTTACCTTAATTTTATAAATATTTTCAATTTTGGAGCAAAAAATATGTATTTTTGATAAATATATACTAATATATACAGTCCAGACACTTTATATTATAGAATAATGATTTTATAAATATATAAATAAGGATTCGAAGATATATTTATAGGTTACGTTTTTAAATAATATGAAAATCGGAATATCTTTAGTATTTATTTAATTAACACTAAGTAATCATTAATATTTTGTTTTATAATGCATATTGGTGTATTGTTTTGCTCCGAATTGTAACAATTACATCTACATTATTAATTGCAAATTTTTTCGTTTTTTGACAGATGAAAATGAAAAACAATAATGGAAAATTAAAAACAACATATTATTCCTTTAAACCATTTAGATATGGCACACACACTTATTGCTATGTTACTTGCCATAATAACGATTATTAACGTAAATTTTTCAAAATTAACCTGCAAAATAATATTGTTCTGCAAAAATTATGACATATTAAATTATATATGTATAAAATAAGAATTTTAATAAATAAATATTGACTTGTAGTTTTGATGTGAAGCACTCTCTTACGTTGAAAACTTAATTTATATTTCCAAAATACAATTTAACAAAAAAACAACATGCTAAATTCAAATAAAAGGAATCCAACCCCGAGACAGCAGCACTGAATCCCATTTTGTGACGTAGTTACTAATATGGTCTATTGGAAGTAAAAATATATTGGGCTCAACAGCGCTATGAAGTGACACCAAGCGGATAGAATTTAAACTAGTGGAACGAGTAACTGTTTTTTGTTTGCTAATGGCTACCTTGTGTTGTTTGTATTGCGTTTAAATTTTAATGTTGCAGTTTGTTTGTAACATTAACTTTTGATAGCAACTATTATTCTTTTTTATATAATTTTGTGTTATAATGAGTTGTCATAACACGAACTGCAGTGCATTTGGTTGGTGGAAGAGATAAATAGGTAAAATAGCATGGGAAAATGCTATAAATACGGGACAAAGTGTGAGAGTGTGCTAAAAGCATTTAAAAGCTATAGATTACATAATATTGTTAACTTATTAATATTTAAGAAACTAGTATTTATGAAAAATATTCAACAAATAGGAAATACTAAATTATAAAAATCCTTCTCGAGCATAAATAAATATCTACCCATCTAACTTTAATATAGGATTAGGACATGCGATCTCAAATATTGTATGTAGATATTCTGATACAGCTTCACTGAAGTGTTTGCTTACGTTTTTGATTAATTTTTTTAGGCAGGGAGTTTCTAACAAAGGTTACGGTTTATAGCTGCAGGTTATCTGGCAGTTTAAAATTTCTAGCGACTTTGTGAGGTGGTGATTTTAGACTGCTTGTTTGTAAACATAACCGACATATGTCGACATGCTCATCATTTTTTCCCGATATTCCGTATAATATAAAACGATCGGCGTTTAACAACTCCAACTTAAATTAAAATGATTTAGTAAGGATAACTGTTAATTATTCATTGTAAATCGAAGATTTAACATATAAACAAATAAGGACAACTTTTACATTACTCGTTTCGGTCAGCTGTTTCACAACGATCACAGCGCCGCCATCGGCCATTGTTGAGTCCAATCCGCTTCTAACTGCGCTCCCTCAATATGGCGATATAAGTGATCATACCTATAGTAGTAAAAAACGTGGTTATTCTTTCATTACATAAAACTATGTCCATTATATTTTAAAAGAAATGTATTTATTAAAACAAAAAACAAAAATACATTTTACAAAAACCAAATAATTTGCAAACCGTACGACAATATTCGTCCTGTTCTTTTCTTGTCTATAAAACATATAAAGGTTATTTTGATACTAACTTAGGATTTTTTAATCATCACAATTTAATGGTTTCTATCCAGATTACATTCCTTGTGTCGAACCCATAGATATAATAGAGAGAATCATTATACCATGACCTTGTATCCAAAACGTATTGTAACTTGTCTGTCTCACTGCGCCTCATCTTGTTCTTGGTCAAAACATTACGTGTTTTCTATATGATTTTTATGTGGCGTGTACACGAGTTACTGTTTTTTTTTATTCAAAACCTTTTTTATGTACAAACATTTGCATGTTTTGTTAATATAATGTGTAATATTTGAACTTTTTATTTTTATAATTTGGCCCCTAGTTAAAGATTTAGTACAGTTTTCATAGTTTAAGGCAAGGTACAAATTTTTAGTTTTTATCCTCAAGATTTATTGTGTAGATACAATAAATATTAGTTAAAATGGTTGATTATTGTTCACTTGGCAGTATAAATCGTAGCTGTACTAAAAGCAAGAATCAGCTTGCAGCAGAATAAACTAATTGTCCTGCATCATTTCAATCGAAGTATTTTACTGTATTTGTATATTATTCAAGTTTATTAACACCTAACTATTGGAAAACTTATCATTATTTTTGTTATAATTTGTTTTATAAAATATACAACAATGTATATTTAAACAACACGTAAATTAAAATAAATGTTTTAATGTAATGTAATTTCATTAAGTAAAAAATTTATTTTATTTTATTTTATTTTTATTTTTTTAGAGTATTATTTTACTGTATTTTGCTGTAATATTATTTTAATCTTATTTACATCCTAATTCAAAAAAAAAAAAAATACAACAAAAACAAAATATAATGCAGATATGACATGGATATTAGCTAATGTTTTGACCAAGCCAAATATGGCGGCTATCTGTTTCCCCTGCTCCACTCTGCTACACTTACCACGTCTTTAAGTCCTGTTTACGTTCTCTCTGTAAATTTCTGGTTAAACCTGATTTCTTTGCCTTAGATGCTTTAGTACAATGTTCAAATTCGAAGTGTTTTTCTAGAGAATGTGTTTGTCAGCGATGAGATACTACTAATATATCAAAAAATACTTTATTATACTTAAATACATATTTGAAAGGTTTCTCTCCAGAATGTGTTTTCTTATTATTAATCAGATATTCAGATCGTGAATATGCCATATCACATTAGAATTGCCTCTCCAAAATGTATTCTCTTGTGATAAGTGAAGGCTGATGACTGTGAAAATGCTTTATCACACTGATCACATATCATCATTGTGATAAAACATTTTCACAGTCATCAAATCTCACTGAGCACGAACGTTTACACTCAGGAGAAAGCCATTCATATGTGATCAGTGTGATAAAGCATTTTCACAGTCATCAGCCCTCACTAGAGAAATGGCCTCTCTAGAGAATGTATTCGTTTGTGACTAGTGAGAGATGACGACTGTGAAAATGCTTTATTACACTGATCACATTTAAATGGTCTCTCTCCAGAATGTATTCGTTTGTGACAAACAAGATGTGAAAAAATTGAAAATGCTTTATCACACTGATCACATTTAAATGGTCTCTCTCCAGAATGTATTCGTTTCTAACTATATACTATTACTCATTTTACAACATAAAAAATTCGATAATCTTTTTTCAGAAAATCCAACTTTAATCCGTGCCTTTAGTTGTTAATACATCATATTAGAATAGCCTCTCTGCAGAATGTATTAGCTTCTGATTAGCGAGAGATGATGGCTGTGTAAATGCTTTATCACATTGATCACATTTAAATGGCCTCTCTCCTGAATGCATTCGTTTGTGACTAGTGAGAGATGATGACTGTGAAAATGCTGTATCACACTGATCACATTTAAATGGCCTCTCTAGAGAATGTATTCGTTTGTGGATAGTGAGAGATGATGCCTGTGAAAATGCCTTATCACAATTATCACATTTAAATGGTCTCTCTCCAGAATGTATTCGTTTGTGACAAACAAGATGTGAAGAAGTCAAAAATCCTTTTTCACACTGATCACATTTAAATGGTCTCTCTCCAGAATGTATTAGTTTGTGATAAGTAAGAGATGATGGCAGTGAAAATGATTCATCACATTGATCACATTTATATGGCTTCTCTCCAGAATGTATTCGTTTGTGATAAGTGAGAGATGATGACTGTGAAAATGCTTTACCACATTGATCACATTTAAATGGCCTCTCTCCAGAATGTGTTCGTTTGTGATGAAGCAGATTTAAAGAAACTGAAAAAGCTTTATCACACTGATCACATTTAAATGGCCTCTCTCCAGAATGTATTCGTTTGTGTCTCATAAATTGTGAAGTAAATGAAAAAGTTTTATCACACTGATCACATTTAAAAGGTCTCCCTACAGAGCGTATTAGTTTATCTGTAATGAGACGCGATGATCTTGTTTCGGATTGTTTATACTTCTTAAAGGACAACGACTCACAACTTTTAGCTGATTTACTGGAAGATGTTCCGCAAGCTGCAAACAAATTTGCTTTGATTAAAGAGAAAAATATTTTAGCAATAAAGTTAATTTCTAATATGAACTTTTCCTGCATGTGGCTATGCAGCCACATTTTCGTATGTGGGATCCTACATTTTCTCTGTACATCCGAGACGAATCGACACCACTTGAGTTTTGCGTTCTTTAGTGGGCTACCTAAGTTATGTTGCATATGTATGTGTTGTTTTCAAGGATTCGTAGAGAGGGAAGTAATAATAACTGACTTTTAAGGATTTTTGTATTAATTTTATGACAATATTCTAAGGTCTTAGTAGTGCATGTGCGTGCTAAAATATAGCCTCTTCATAACATATTTTAACACCTCACGTTTATATGATATTAACACCTACTTTAACAAATGCCCTTACAGAATAACATTTTTTGAAAAAATCCTAAAACAGTGTTGAAATCAAAAAATTAACGTGGTAATTTCAACACATTTCTAGACGATTGTTTTCTCGATATTAAAGTACAATAATAAATAATAAACTGACCAGTATCTAGATCAGTTGCAGTCTTATATTCACCGTCATCTCCATATTCAGGCTTGATGTCGATCTCCTCTTTGATGATGATATTAGTGTTATAGTGATACTGGGACATGTCGTCAGTAGATGATACACATATTGCCTTCGGAGTATCATGATTCTCTGAAATATAAATACACATAATTACTATTACTCTGTCTATTTTCAATGTAAATTAACTTTTTTATTTTACTGGCAACAATGATTTTTTTCTTTTATAATCAAACATTAAAAACAATAATGAAAATTATTAGAGTTAGAGTTTGAAATTAGTTTGTATTAGCTAACGCTCAAACATCAGTCAGTCTGTGAATTTCAACTGCTTGACGGTCAAGCAATCAATACACAGTAATTTATTGTGCATATTTAAATTTGAAGTTTCAAGAAAAATGCCGTGTATTTCAAAGTTTTGAAAACGTCTTGTATTTCAAGACTTGTATGTCTTCTAAAAGTTTGAAACAAGTTCTAAACTAGTCTCAGCTGTCGGTAGAACTTCAAACTACTAGACAGTAAATGAATTTAGACTATTTGAGAACAAAAATGCGATGCTCTGATATGCTTTTGAGTTTGCTGCTCAGCCAAAGCTGATTAAATTGGGTCTACTACCAGTGATTGTGACAGCTGCACTCTCCAATTCATCTTCAAATTCACTGGTGTCCACAGGTTCGAATTTGACGTGAATCTCCTCTATTTTAGAGTTACCGTGGTAAACATCATCTGTAACGTCATTTTTGATTCCTGCAATAAACACATCATAGCCAAATATAAATTAATTGCAGACTGCCAATAAACTAAACTGTGGCAATAAAATATGAATAACGGTATTAAAAATGTGATATTTATAATGTGCTTGTTACTAACCATTCTCCCATTCAGCCGTGTGCTCTATTCCAGTCTTTACTTCATGCTCATCAGTAACTTTATATTCTGTCTTAATGACAATCTCTCCTTTAACATCTCTGGTATCATAGGGATGCAAATCACATTCTGTCCCATCATTCATAGTTATTCCTGAAAGAAAATCGTTTCAACTGTTTGTTCTAATTTCCAAATAAACAAAATAACTACTGCAAATACCAGGATTTATTAATTTTACTAAGTACCAGTCCGTGACGTACAGCGATCTGCGCAGAACATCATCAGAAGCGCCATCGCTGTATGAATATTTTTGTCAGCGTAATTAGTACCATCTGTCGTCTCCCTATATAACTATTAACCCGAAAAAATTGAATGTATCCATTATTATTATTCCCAAAATAAAAAAATACTTGTTAAAATAGACAAGTATACATTTTCGGATTACATTAAATTTTATTAGAATTCAAAAATGGAATAAAATTTTACATAAAACGAAAATGTATACATGTTATAAAGGAAGAAGGGATCATAAACAGAGACACAAAGTATATAAAATTGAACATTATATTAATACGTATTATACATATACATAGTAGGTACATAAATAGTATGGTTCAGAAGTCGGCAAACTTTATAAAGAAAAAGTGATACATACGATACATATAAAGTTGAGTCTACACAGTTCAATTAATTGATCAAAAAATTGATTAAGTTTTTTGTCAATTAATTAAAAAAAAATATTGGTAACCTTGGAAACAAAAGCATCACTTAACACACATCAATTTATTTATAATTTTTTTTAACAACTTTTACATTACCAAATGTAAAACATGTTGACATATTTGACAAATTGAAAATATAGAAAAAATCTGCACAAAGTTACGAGCTGTGAACAAAGACAAAAGAAATAACCTAGATGATGGTAATTTAGAACTGAAGTGAATTGTCCTGTATCGATTCATACTTAAGTATTTTACTGTATTTGTAATTTATTCAAGTTTATTAAGAATTTTACTTGTAAAAAAAGCTCATTATTTTTTTATAGTATGTTTTCTAGAATATACAACCAAGTATATTTACATATATGTATATAAGTATACTCGTAAATGAAATATATGTCTTAATATAAATGTTTTTAAATTTTTTTGTTGAATATGGTATTTTATTTTTATTTTTGTTTATGTAAAACGTTATTTTAATCCTATTAATAATAATATTTATATTAGGTACCATAATAACAATATTACAGAGAAGAAAATACATATAATAAACATAAAATGGTGCCTAAAAGGTGCAAGATCAGCTAAAAGCTGCTCTACCTCTTGTACCTAAATCAAAAGATAATTCACATTTTTAAAACAAAATTAAAAATATGTATTAACAAATTTAA